>CM077237.1:22934794-22979794 GCA_039654775.1 Spinibarbus caldwelli
TTAACTTACAGACTCTAACTAACACAAATGGCTTTGCATATAGCTTCAATACCATTCTGTTAGTAAATGCAATTAAATGTATGTCACCATATATTCAAGATGGGTCAAACAAATGGAAAAGTTTGAGAATCTGTCATTGGAAAACCTAAACAGACCATCATTCTGCATATTGGAGGGTGAGTATAAGTGTGATGTGGGATATTCTGATAGACTGACAGACAGAGAGTCTGATGTGGACAGAGGGTGGAGACACGTGTATAAAGAGAAACAAAAGGAGCTGATCTCTCCGTCCAGGACGGATGAAATGCCTGTTGGCTTTATGAACTATTTCCACTACACTATTTCAGATGATCAGCTGGGCCTGTGCCTCTGATCACGAGTCTGTTCATAGGAGTATTTTTCACCACGTAAGTCACTAATATTCACTGCATCGCTGCCTTAAATTAAGTAGAAGTAATTTTGTTCATTATTTGAGCTCTGACTTTGGATTGCCCTGCTGAAAAATCCAACTGTTGGAAGTTGAAACTAACATGTTGCTATAACATAATGATAAAATCATATTACTGTGCAGACAAAACAAATCCTTAATGAGGGATGAGAAAACACTCTGGGGTTCATTAAATACATCCTGTTTTTAGCAGGTAACAATTGCAAGTGACGCAGACACAATCAAATGCTTACACACAATCACTAAACAAACAAAGATAAATGTTCATATATACCATCTGATTGTACCTCTCGTGTGTCAGTGTGACTTACACTCTTGTCTCGTTTCATTCTATATATTTCTGATACTCTCTTTTTCTACTGTATTTCTCTTTGTGCCAAACAGATTATCTCACTACAAACACAAATTAATTCTACTATCTGAAATGAAAAGTACACTAAGTATACTTAACTTTTGCTGAAAGCAAAATGAAATCCATCTTTGATTCTTTTAAAAAGGAAAAGTGTCTGTACCTTTCTCAGATGAGTCCAGATTTCTAGAGTTCCTATGACACACACATACAAGTGCTCTCCTCTCTTTCTCTCTCTCTCTCTGATCCTCTCACTCTTTTGCTCCCACCCATCCTCTCTCTCGCTCTAAAACCAGGGCATGGACTGTAAAAAGTATTCAAGTAAATGATGCTTAAAAGAGTCAAAATATTTGCTTGATTATTGTATTTTTTCATTGTTAGTTCATAATATATGCATAAATTCCTTGAACTGGATAACACTTTACAATAAGGTCCCACGGTTAATGCATTACCTAACAATGAGCAATAAATTTGTTACTGTATATTTTAATTTGGTTAACATTAACAATGTCAGCTCAAGTCCATTAAATATTAACAGATGCAACATTTAATTTTAATAATATAATAGTAAATGCTGAAATTAATATTAACTAAGATTAATATGTGCTTTAGAAATATTTTCATCATTCATGTTAACTAATGTTAACAACTGGAACCTTTTTTGTAAAGTGTTATTAGTATCATATTTTACATTTTAAGTCAAACCAACTAGAGAAGAGAATCGCAATGGGTTTTCAAACCAACTAGAGAAGAGAATCGCAATGGGTTTTGTACTCTGATACCATTCATGTTTCTTCAAGCATGCACTGGGGTATGAATAATTATGGTTGCATTGTTTTGACACTTGACATTTTAGGTTCAGACAAGGCATTCACTTAAAATGAGTAAATTAATTAAATTCAGAACATAAGATACTGTTGCTTTATTTTTTTTTTTTTTACTGTGAAGAGAAAAAGTAAAAGAGAAAGAAAGAGAGCAGGAGAAATAATAAGAAATAGAAGGAGAGAGAGAGAGGAACAGCTGTGGCTTGTAGCGTGCGGATACACTGGTGTATATCCGTGTGATGCACTGTTGGCATTCAGTAACTGATTGCAATTTCTATTAATACCAAAGATAACCAGAGTTCATAACTCATCTGAATTAGACCTATTTGTACTATATTTGAGAGTGACACACATCACAAGACCAGAAGCCACTAAGATAAACATATGCCGCTATACAAGGACCTATACAATGACAATGCATTTTTCTGCCATTTCCTTATTGGTTAAAGCCAAATCAAGTGCTAATCACCGTTTAGCCAAAGTTTAGCCATCTACTGTACTTCATAATAGAGGCATAGAGTTGTGACAGCATTTCAACTGTAAGATAAAGAATCTTACCTTTTCCTCGCATTTCTTATGCACTGCAGTTTTACACTCTGCAAGGAAAAAATATGGATAACATTAATAAATATTGATGTACGTTGTGTGCATGTGGGGGTGAGGTCCCACAAGGATAGTAAAACCTGAAACCACCTAATAGTGTCCATGAGAAAATGGCTTAATAAATATAATAATACAAATTAGAGGACAGAAATATCAGCTAATATTAGCTAAGTATAAAAACAAAAGAATTCAATGTAAAGTCATGATAGTAAAAACAAATGTATGTTTTACCTCTGCAGTACATGCCATGGCTGTCGAGGGCTTGTTTGCAGACAACACAGTGGTGTTTCTTCTTGAAGTTCCTCTCTTTAAAGGAGTGTGAACCCATTTTACCCAACTACATATATAAGCACACACAGAAAGACCTCAAATTATACAGCAGCAGATACTGTGGGATCTGTATGTATGTACATTTGGCAAGAACTAAACCTAAACACATCTGCCAACCACAAACATAATATTAAAGAGCACTGAGCACACATGTCCACACGCCCCCAGTTGTGGTGATATGAATAAATCAATCACTCATATGGAGGCGATGAATGAAAATCATGTTTGTTTTGGGTAATAGTGCTGTGATGATAGAACTGTTTCAGCACAGTGAGCAGATATTGCATAAAACAGCTGGATGATTTGACAATCATTTAATGATCATACTACATTCATGATCATATTCAATTCATTTCTATTCTATTAGGTGTTTTTCTACAAATTCAACTCTCTCTCTCTCTCTCTATATATATATATACTAATTAAAAAATATATATATTTGAATATATTTTAAAATGTAATTATTTTGCAATGGCAAAGGTGTATTTTCAGCAGTCACTAATCCAGTCTACATGATCCTTAAGAAACCAGTGTAATATACTGATTTAGCACTCAAGTAATTTCTTATTATTATTATCAATGTTTGAAAACAGTTATGCTGCTTAATACCATGATACAATTTTTTTCAGGATACTTTGATGAATAGAAAGTTCAAAGGAACAGCATTTATTCGAAACAAAAACCTTCTGTAGCAATCTAAAAGTTTTTACTGTCACTCTTGATCAATTTAATGTGTACTTGTATTAATTTCTTTAAAAAACTACTGACCCAAAATCTGTGAAAGGTAAAGTAGGCCTTCATAGCACACTGCTAGGTTTATCACTTGACAATGCTGCCATCTACAGACTGTAAATGAGAAGTAAACAATCGCTATGCAAGCAGACTGGTGCGTAACTCCTTTAAGTTGTATACCACCTCAAACAATCTGTCTAAAGATTTAAATATATCTGTTATACAATTACAGAGGATGTTTTTAAAAATACATATACAGCAGTTCATTCATCAACTAGTCCAAAAGTTCCTTTCATAGAGGTTATGTTGACATATTGCGAGCATGTGACAACCAGATAGGCTATAAAACACAGATATAACAGAACTTGGGTTTCATGTATTTTTTTTATTTTTTTATTTTTTCAAGCATGGTTTTAGATAAAGGACTTTTTCTGCTCTCCACCCTTCTCTCTCTCTCTCGCTGTCTCCAGCCAAAGTTTGGCTCATGGATAAAGCATTTCCCTCCACATATCCAACACACACACAGAGACAGCTTTCTCCTCATGCCTTCTCACTTCTTCTTTTCCTCCGAAGAGTGCAAAACTGTTTAGGTTACTAGAATTTCCCCCAATGTCAAATGAACATTCTATATGACAGAGAGAGCGAGAGAGAGAGAGAGAAAAAGAGTTTTCTCTCTGCTACTGTTGCTGCTGACATTTTGAAAAAAAAGAGTTTTGGCCCTGCTAATAGGAATTCTCTTACACTCACATACAGACTCACATTCCGGGCAGGAGTAGACGGGAGCAGGTGGGAAGGCCGAGGTATGCTTCCACCATCCCAGAATTCCACTGTCTATTTTTAACCAGTCTTTCTGACCACAGGATCCCTAGGAAACGTATGTGTTTGTGTGTATGCTTGCATGGGTGTGTTAATCTGGCTATTTGTCTGTGGTTATGGAATATATTTTCCTTTTTTTTCCTCTCAAGAGCACAGCACACAACATGCGAGTGTTTGTCACTGCTTACAATGTGTTATATGAAGTGGAAATGTTCTATTTATGTACATTTTCCATCCTATAGGCGGGTTTTCTAAGGGCACATAACATACTAAAGCTGTCTGACCCCAAAGAGTCAACCTGCCGCCTAATGACGGACATGGAAGTGTTACTGTGAGTGAGTGTTTCAACAGGAATATCCTTTCAGAAAATATTCATCCTTACCACAAAAAAAATAGCATTACATACATTTTACATGTCTAATAAACTGCATTTTGAGCAGTGACAGCAGTATAAACATTCATAACAGAACCACTTAAAACAAGTATTAACTGCTGACAGCACCTAAAATATAAGCTTTAATTGGAAATCTTGATGTTGGGGGGAAAAACACTTATGGAATGTCAGTAAATCCAGGGACCCCAAGTACTCTATAATAAGTTAATATAAACATATAACAATAATTATAGTCAATATAACTGTACCAGCCAGTATCCAGTCATTATACAATAGCATATAACATAATATAATATAATATAATATAATAGGTAACACTGTTTTAAGGTGTCCTTGTTACACGTTACGTTACATGTACTTACTATTATAATATCAATATATTATGCATAATTACATGCAAGTAACCCTAAACCAAACCCTAATCCTAACTATATAGTAAGTATATGTAGTTAATTAATATTACTCAATACTTAAATGTATAATTACACTGTACCAAGGACACCTTAAAATAAAGTGTAACCATATAATATAACATAATATAATATAACAACATATTGCAATAACATATAGCACATGTAACATAGCTATAGTTAATGCATTTGGTATCATGAACTAACAAAATAATACTTTACATAATTTATTAATCTAGATTCATGTTCATTTGTACACCATACGGTTTAACATTTCAAGCTATAGAAAATAAACATCATATGTAGACTAATAAATGCTATACATTTTTTACTTTTGTTTTTTAGTTCATAATACCTAATGCATTGTCTAATGTACGAATGTAACTATTGTAATGTGTTACTAAGATAACTTTTATAAAGAACATTAACATTACTACATTATGTAATGCAACACATTAGTTAAAAAGTTACCAGTTAATTAAAAATAACAAGTTGTATATGTTTTACATATATTCTCCATTGACCCCCAATTCAGCAGATCCCTATTTGAATACCCTTGACTATAAATATTACTGCAAGTATGTAATGATTTACAGAACACATAAAACATAACCACTGAAGCAGACCCACTACACTCATTGCCTGGAGATCTTCTTACCTATATGACCCCATGCACGCACACACACACACACACGTACCTCTGTTAAGCTGAGAATCTCTGCATCCTCTGTGAGGTCTCGTGTTTTCGGGGGGTCAGAGGGCTGGGGATTCCTCTCTTTAACCCACCGCTGCTTGCTGAAGACACGACCCATTCTACTTGCTTTATTCCTCCTTGGAAATCCTTTCCTCCTTCTCTTACACTTTCTTAGCCCTTCTTTTCCTAAGTCTTCAGTCCAGGTTGCTCCTTGTTTTACGTTTCCCTTCTCCTCAAGGACGTCTCCTTGTTCCTCAACGTCTTAGCGTCCAGTTCCAACACAGAATCATGTCTCTCACACCTTCTTTTCCACACATTCTCTCCCACTTCCAAAGTCTCCCTCTGTGTCTCTCGGGGTGTCCTCCCTCTAACTGTTTCTTGCCCCCTCACATGCACACTATGTAACGCCCTCCTCCGTCTCTCTCGCAGCTGTTTTTGGCAGGCTTACGTCAGACCCTTCCTCTTCTTTGGCATTCGAGCTCTGCTCACCCACTGGGAGCCATCACACACACACAACCCCTAAGGCTTGTATTCCAACATCTCTCCATCACCCAGTCCCTAAGTCCGCACACAGAGAGCATTAGGTCTTCTGTTCCTCCTCATCTCCATCTTTCATTGGCAGAATGAGACAACAAAGCATCTGTTCTCGTTCCTTCACATCCGCTCTGTCCAAGCAGCATTCGCCTTGCATATGCATGTGTGGGTGCAATGCTGAATAAGTTACTGTGAAGTACATGAAACCACAAAAACTCTTCCATGAATAAAATTCCATTCATAATAAAGTTTCTGTAAAACAGGGTGAGTCGTAACATCAATTCAATGAATTAAAAATGGGCTACTGGCGTGAAGGACCACCATTTCTTCCTGAGGCAACAGTAGAAACTATAAGACTGTGTCAAAAAATATAAAAAGATTTGTAGGACAAAAACATTGAGGTAGAAAATAAGCATTTCACTTCTTAATTATAATTTGAGTTGCAATTATATTAATGAAGGTTACATGACAGATCTGGCATCTTCTGAATCTTGTTGAAGATTTTCATTAAAAAAAGTAATTAAATATCATGAATGACTTGTCAGCATAATTCTACTTGACCAAAACCCACATCTTTAATTTATAGTAGATAAATATGGAACTATTTTGTAAAATAAAATATATAAGATAAATAAATGTTTGACATTCCCCAATCTCCCATCTATTGCGTAGTTACTTTTCTCAAAATATCTATACAAAACTGTTTGTCAAAAACAAACTACAATTCACTACAATTTAAAGTAAATTTCATTAACCATGTTTGTCAGTTATTTAGAATGCCATTATAGTATAACAGGCTACTGCATTTGAAATGAATTGAAATGTTTCTGATTATTGCATAATTATCATACACATAGTGCAGAGTTTAAAAACAGTCCATGTGGTCATAAGATGAGGTTATAAGAACTTTATTACCTCATCTTATACTACAAGGACTGTTTTTACATTTGTACACACAAAACTATTTAAGCAAACTAACAAAGCTAAGAGATTCAAAAAACAAACCTAAATTGTTACCAGAAGCTACCAATACATAAATGTTTTTGGTTACTTTTAAGGTCGCTCTAGTAGGTTGTGTCCAGAGACCACCAGTTAGCACCAAATGTCATTCTACAGACAACAGAAACAACACATATATGCACCTGACAGCAGAAAACAACACTAAACACACAAAGCACTGCATCTGTCACTAGAGCCTGAAAACACACAGGACTGCAGTTTCACATTCCTTCATTCTGCTTTTTGTTTCTTACACCCAAGATGTCTCACTACTATAGATTGGTTAAAAAAAAAAAAAAAAAAAAAAAAGTGTTAAAATATCAATTACCAATCGAATTAAAATTACTAAGGCCAATAAAAGTAAGTTCAAAATGTTCTAGGATATGTAGCCAACTATGGTAATTCCTTCTTATTAGTATCATGGCATATTCGTTGTGAGTACCAAATGGTATTATCATCTGATACCATTCTTGTACTACGGTAAGTACTTTTGTCTAAAAGCACATTTATGGACGATAACTATGGTAATATAAAGTTTTAATAGTAGTTCAAATGGTGTGAGGGAACTCCACACCACAGGCATAGCAACATCGACACACAATGTAATGATTTTCTTTCTTTTTTTTTTTTTCTTTTTTTTACACAGTTGAAGGATTAAAACATTCTGACAACCAATCATAATCCACCCGACATTAAAAAGACTTGAGAAACAAAAAAAAAAGAAAAAAAAAAGAAAAAAAAAGAAAAAGATAAAGACTGATCATTTAAAGTGGCAGTGCGCGCTTATAATAAAAAAAGAAAGCAGCGTTATCGTCCACTGGAGTAAACACTGAAATAGCAATCGTTATAATTATCTTTTTGGTGTGAACCTGATGCAATACGTTTATCTGAATAATTTCTAACACTATTTTCATACCTAAAACCTGTAACTTAAGGCCCCTTCACACCAAGAGCGACAATTAAAATAGTCGCAAATGGTTATCGTTTGGTGAACGAGATGAAGTCATTTTTATCATTAGAGTTAACTTATGTTTATCATTACCCATTAACTAGAAGTCAAGCAAATATTATTTTCTGCCCTAATAGAAACCATAATGGCAGACCACAGAGCCATGGCTTGTTTATGAAAGCCATCACGGAAAACATAAAAACATTATGCTCATCAAATCTGATTCATCACAAAACCAGAGTGTGTTTTTAATTGTCACTGAGCTGCAGTATTCTCATGTGTGGATACATTGGCGATGCACTCAAGAAAGGGAATGCAGCAACTGAGTCCTTTTTAAGGATTTACCAGTATGAGAAAATGCCAGATCAGACAACTTTTTTCTCTTTCAATAAAAAATGTTGATCATATATGCACTGCAGTAGCTCTGTAAGGATAGAACTGCATTCAAATCAGGCTACATGCAAGAGAGGTTCAGTTAGGGCAGCTGGGAAAACATGGATGAACAGCACAATATGACCACACAAAGAATGCAACAAACTCCACCCTAGAATGGGCCGTAAAATCCATCCAAAAAAGCAGCTATGGGGAAAAACACCTTAAGAAACACTCAAAGTTCAAAATCATTCAAAGCTTAAGAGAAAACAGCTCTAAAATGTAACAAAACCAATTTTCTTGTGGCACACATACAGCCACTGCAGTCCAACTGTGGATTTTCATAGTCAGATTTTTCTGATTAGTTTAATAATATAGTCCTTGGGAAGGAAAAGCATTAGGGGTCTTGGACAGCTTTTCAAAACTCAATCACCAAGAGACTGGGAGGATCTGCACAACCTCAGTGTTGGACCATGACATTGGTTTGAGAGCACTTTGAGGGAGTTCACTATCCTGCCCTTTGAGAACATAATGCTACACAGGTTTGAGATGAACAAAAATAAGACAGCAGAAACCTTGAGTTTCAGTCTGAAGCATTTAAAGGATTTGAGTGGAAAGCCTATCGTACAGCATACGCCTCAGATCTGAGGGTGTTTCTGCTAATCATGAACTCTTCAGTGAGAGATTTCAACAAAAATGCACCATGGTTTATGGCATTACAACACAATACTGAGCATTATGAGTGAACAATTACATCAAATCCATGAAAAAGCTGCTATGCATCATATTGCAATTGCTGACTAAATTGACCAAAAAAGGAATTCAGAGACAAGTTAAAGTATCTTACATTTTTTTTTTTTATTATAACAATGACTTTCAAATTAACAATGATTTTCAAATGTCTACATGTATGAATGCATTTATCTTCGTACTGCACTGATTTGTTTTATTTTATTTTTAATTAAAATGGGCCAGTTTTATTAATACCAGTATAAATTTCCATAAACATGACAGAACAGCATTGTAGGTACCTTAGCCATCATCCTTAAGCTACGCCATTCCCTCAGCATAAGGAAACTCTAATTTAACCCCTCATTTTATCATTCAGTTGTTCTTAATTCTGTTCTGTGTTTCTGTAGTTAGTTGTTCATTCCTCTCCATCTTCTTCTCCCTGGTCTCCATCCATTAGTAGGGCAGCATACTTACTTGCAGAGCTGAATTGCTGTTGGGACAAAAAGTTTATAACCTCAATGTTTGTGATGAGCAAGTCAGAGTGGTAGGAAGAAAATAATATTCTGATATTTATTTCTGAGCAAGAAGTTCTACACAACAGTGGAATGAACAACCACACTGATTTGTAGGTTTCTACAATCAATCGTTTTTGGGATTTAATTTTTCTTGTAATGTAGACTACATTTCCTCTTTCAGGGGTCAGGACCAGATAAAGTACTCACAGGACGAGCGCTCTCTTCATATTTCTTTGGTTCTGAGGCCATTCTGGGATCTCGTTCCTGTCTGACCTCCTTCCTGTCAATTAAAACCCATCAAAGGGTTTAAGAATAGATTAATTTTATTGTGATCTCAGTATAATATTGTTTATGTTGATAGCAATGATAAGCTCCAGACATTCTTACTTGTTATGGATTAATCTAACAGCCTAACACAAAGCAGAAATGTTGCTAATAAGTTTGCCTGTTCTACGTGTCTGTGTGAATGAATGGTGCGGTTTTATCCACTACAAAAACTCAAACGTCACGCTAGTGATGCTCACTGTTTTCAGCGTCTTTGTCTCAAAATATGAGAACATGAACTTCATCTCCAGAGCTGCTCTAAGTCACTTCATGATCTTCAGTTTCATTTGAGAACAACTGAATCTCAAAGATCTTCATCACAACCCGCCATTGTTCAGTTTAACTTGAAGAAATTATGACAAATATATTACTATTGTGTAGGCTGTGCAATTAATCGAAATTCAGTTTCAGCTTCAAACTATTATGAAAATACAATAATCGAGATAAAACGATTGCGCCCCATTCCGCCCCCTTTCCAGCAGTGTGATTTTGCTCCTCCATAAAAGCCCAATTTCACATGCAAATCAGTAAAATAATGTAACGTGACTTTCATTGAAAGGGAAGTGCTTGTTTTATTAATATTTATTTGATGTCTTGTTTTTAAAAGCATGAAAGAGAACTTGCGCTGTTCTGTGTATGCGCTCAGAGACGGAACAGAACACGGAAAAGTAAAGTGAATGTTTCGCTTAAGCTGCGTGCCTAAACGGTCAAATACACGCAAAAATATGTCAAAATGCAGCGCTTGGTGATTATTCATGTAAACTTTAGTTGGTTATGTCTTAAATGAACGTAAACAGTTGAGAATGAAAATGTGTGTAAAAATGTTGGATCCGTGCAGCTCTTAAAGCGACAACAAGTAATATTCCTTCTGCCATCTCTGTGCTTAATATGAATCAAACATAAAAAATACAAAAAGAAAAATCACTCACTGCTCTTGAATGAGACTTTTGTAGTTTTAATAAGAAACAAAGCATGCTTAATTCTTACAGTGAAGACTATGCTATTTTATTTTACATTGAATTAGCCTATTAAATTTCTGTAGTAGGCTGTAAGAATACTAAAGACTTGCATAAAATTCTTCAGTATTTTTATTTTTGCAAAAAAAGCATCGTTTCATTTGTATCTTTTTTCTATTGTATTTCACCTTTGCTTTTTTGTTTTATTGTATTAATAACTGTTTATTTATTTGTCAATTTTTTAAGATTTTTTTTTTTAATTAGGCCTATATAAGTTACCCTAGTATTCTGCTGTGGTATTGAGAATTGTGAAATTTTGCTGCTACCTAAAATGTAGATGTCATATTAACCTTATTTACAAAAAAAAAAAAAAAAATGTCTATTTCATATATATTGCTATCTTTAAATTAATCACTCATATAAAGTTTTGGACACACTCATAATTGTGATTACAATATTGACCAAAATAATCGTGATTATGATTTTTGCCATAATCGAGCAGCCCTACTATTGTGTACTAAAATGTACTTCTCAAATTAATAATATTATTATTTTTAAGGACTCTTTCAACCAACATATTTTTCATCCATGTTCTATACAGTTCTGCTGTGCAGCATCTTATTTGACAAAAATTAAAATGCAATGTTTTTATAATAAATTAATTGTTATTTTGAATGGATTTCATTTTAAATTATTTATTAAACAAAGTTTTATTCAGTCACTTCATTAGACAAAACACATCATTTGGGAAAAAATTAAATGGATTTCATGGGGCCCTAAATTAAAAGGTAGCTACTCTGTGGAGTTTAATTGTGAGGAAACAAGTTTGAGGTTACATTTATTCTCGAGGTCTTACAAACATGTGGCAAACATTCCCCTCTCCATGGCAAATGAATATTGTGATGAATTATCGATTTTGTATGATATGGAAAATATATGGAAAAAATATTTGGTCATATAGCCCAGCCCTAGTGTTGAGTATTTTTCTAACAGCATTTTTTTCTTACAGCTTTGTAATAAAATACTAGCTGCATGGACTATTTATATAGTCAGTTCCCATTCACTTTCAAAATACACAAAAGTCCAGCATTAATTTTTTCATCTATCTATATTTCACAGATTCAGATACTGCTCTTCAGTCGATGTGATGTCTATGCAGTTGTACAAATTTATATAGTACAAGACAAATTCACATTAGTGAAAGGTGCCTCACCTGTCTGCAGGTTCTCTCCGTTTGTCTTTGTTTGGGCAGTCAACTCCTCGTCCCCGACCCGCTCCTCTACCAACTCCTCCTCCTCTTCCCTGAGGCACAACTTTATCCCTTCGAACACCATCAACCCGGTTTTCATCTAGCAAAGTGTACAACAAAGTGAGAAAACTGTATATATATATATATATATATATATATTCATAAGATTTTTCAACTCTTTGGAAGCGTTAATGTGGAGACTTTTACCTTTGCCTGATACTCTCTCTTCAGCAGACCTAAAGAGACAAAAAAGTGTTACTTGTGCTTCATCACTGTGTGTTATACATTTGTATTTCCATAGCTTGTGAGAGAAATCACACCTTTTGGGTTTAAGAACGGTTTTGTTGCTAGGGGCAGCTGAGGGTGGTCCTTCCTTCTCATTAGCACCAGCCCCTGTGCTGCGTTTGGCCCAGGCGTTCTCTTTAGGTGGAGGAGCTGGCATTACTTTCAGTGGGAGCCCTCCCTGATTGGAAGAGGGTGATGGACATGCAGGAGAGATTGGCTCATCCTCTTGTCCACTGAAGACTTCATTCTCTGAATGTTCATCATCTTGACACCTAGATCCTGAAGATCACATATACAGAAGTATTTATTTATTTAACACTTTGTTAACTACACATTTTAGTATTACTTATACACTAAAATAGTATTTATTAATATTTTGCTTTTATTTGTACATTTTCTATTTTCAGTTTATTTAAAGGTTCACCAATTTCATGCGTTTAACATTTTTATTAGTTTTTGTTCTTTTAAATACTAATTAGCTTTAATTTATATGCATTTTAGTATTAAAGTAATTTAACATTTCAGTTTGCAAGGAAACATTTAAATTGCTCATTTAAGTTTAGTTTTTCATCTAATATTTATATTTTATTTTAGCTTTATTTTAATTAACGCAAAGATTTTTATTAGTTTTAGTTAACACTGCTTCAAACATTGTCATTATTTCAATGGAATCAAGGAAAGCTAATATAGCCCTTTACAAGGTTTCTTTTTATGACTATAACATGTTTTTAATACCATTTATAAAATATATCATAAAATGCTTAATTTATCGTTTATCAGCCATAACATGAAAATTATAATTCATCAGGATTGTGATATTAGTACATAAACTGAATCTGGCCTCATTTAATTAAAAATCATAAGAATCAACCAAAAAGTAAAGAGTAAGCATTAAAACACATGCATAAATGTATTACCTTTAGGTTGCGAGGATTCACTTCCTGTGCGGCGGCGCTCTTTAGATGGCTCTTCATTCCTCCAACTCGAGTCTCTGAAGAATAAAAAGAGACAAATTCTCAAACTATTTTCATCACAATTTAAAAGTTACGTTTTCAGAGACTCCAGATGTTCCTGAGCTGTATTCCATTTCACCCCTCCCCAAGATCCTTATGAGAGTCACTTTTAGGAACTTTTCACACCACATACCACCTTTCCTCAAGCAGACTTGAGTGAAGTTCACTGGTGAGCACCCAAGTTTGGAAAAGCGCTTTTATATCAACCCTTCTATTCACCCATTCTCACCGGTCTCGTGGTCGTCTCTCCGAGGCCCTGTTCTTATCCTCCTCTAGTTGTTTCTGGAGTCGTTCTTGTTCTTTCTTCAGCCTCTCCTCCACTTCTCTCTCCTTGGCAGCTGTGTCCACAGGTTTGGCGGCCCCGAATATAGAGGAAGCCCTGCTGGAATTAGCCGTGTTGCTCTGCGGGGACAAGCTTCCACTCTGTTCCTCCTCTTTTGGGATGCTCCGTGGCTTCAGGTTTAACTTGGGCCTCTGTGGAGGGCCTGGAATGAAAAATATCATTCAATTAGAAACGATGTTCCTGATATTAAACTTGTATATTTAAAGCTGAAGTGTATAATTTCTGCATTAACATCGTCTCATGTACCCCTCTCATCTCGTCCATCATCCCTCCTGTCTAAACGCTCTTCTCGATCTCCATAGCGATCTCCATCTCGTCGGTCATCATAGTCTCGCCTGAAGCCACTGCTGAATCCTCGTCGTCCTCCACCACCATGTGAGTCATAACCTACGTAAGACAACCATGGCATTACTTACAAAGCAAACTGCAATTAATAATCCACCAAAAACACAGACACTCAAAGACAAATGAACTTGCAAAAGCATTCACATTCATTTTGGGTATCATATGAGAAATTAAGCAATGAAACCCATGGATGAAACGCTACAAACCTCCACGATCGTAGTCTCTGCTACCTCTGTCATCGTAGCGATCTCTACCACTGAAGCGATCGCGACCGCTGTCATAACGATCATCACGTCTTGGAGCATCTCTGAATCGGTCCGACTCATAGCGGTCTCGTGACCCTGCAAAAAGATACCACATTGAGTCATACAAAGAAGTTCAAACAACAGTATGTTAACACAGTCAAATCAGATTTAAGATGATATCTATTTAACCTTGACTGCCAAAAACAGCAGCATAAAGTTTCTTATAATTAGGGATGCATGATTTGGTGGGAAATTTTTTTTTAATTGCCATTGCGATTTAAAAACAACAAAATGAGCTCAATTTTGCTGTGCTTGTTTTTGCAAAAATGGTGTTATTGTATCAATATGACTAATAATAATAATAACAATTTAATGTGGATTAATTTATATTTATACAAATACTTATGTCTGCTTGAAAGAATGAAGGATGTTGTTATAAAGGAAGGAAGGAAGTTGTTATAAAGAAACCATATATAACCACTGGTCTTTCTTAAAAAAAGAAAACCTAACCTTATATTTAGTCAACTTAAACTACACTAAAACAATTCAGACAACTAAAATGTGACTAAAACTAAATGACATTTTAGTCAAAAGACTGTGGCTAAAACTAAATCAAAATTTGCTGTCAAAATTAACACTGGTTTAAGCATGATATAGAGTTTGCTTCAGTTTAACTTACTGTCCCCGTATTCGTCGTCTCTGCGTGGCCCATCATCCTGGTCTCCGCTCGGCCGTGCCCTCCAATCAGAATCTGTCTTATCAGGGCCACTGTCCATCCCACGACCACGATCTCTATCTCTGTCTCGCCCCATCATTGTCCCACTGTCCCTCTCTGGAAGAAATATAATAATTGAAATATAGTAAAAAAAAAACAAAAAAAAAAAAAAAACATACTTTCACAGAGGCAAAGACAACGCAAAGGTGTTTGTATATCATCAGTTCACCTTTGTCATTGGATTGATCTGCGATATCCACCCGTATCCGTCTGTTCCCAAGATTCTACACAAATTTAATGCAATGTTAACACAAAATAGAAAACCAAGGCAATGCACTGAGTTCAGTATTTTACTGACAACCCACCTCCTCATTTAGACTGAGCGCGCGCAAGAAGGATTCAACATCATCAAATTCTGCATAACCAAAACCCTTAAGCCTCTCTGGGTTATTAGGCTCCCGTGGCAAACGTACTGCACTGATCTGAGAATACAGACAAAACACATCCTGTTACACACAACCTGCATTTGTCAAGCAGCTATGACTAATATTCCATGATAGGAAATACTGTATTATCTACACATGCAGATCCCCACTGACCGCAAGGCCCCTGAAGAAGTCTCTGATGGATTCCTCGCTGACGTCGTAGGGAAGGTTTCCGAGGAAGGCGGTGTAGGGTGGGCTGCGTGGCAGCCGAGAGCGGTCAATGTTTGGTTCCCGTGCTGCACGAGGCGCAGTTGGTAGGATGGAGCGGTCGATGGGAGGAGCTCGATACGTATCCTCCACAGTATGCCAGGAAGTTGAGACTAAAGAGAAGGAGAATGGAACTTGACCACCAGAGAATATGATTTCATTGTCTGGACCCCAAAATAAATTGGATCTTACATCTTACCAACCCTAGCATTTTGCCTTCTTAAGGCTGGAATACACGTTTGCCCCAATTTACAGTCTGGAGGATTCACAGAAAATTTCACAGAAAATTGCATAGTCTATGATTGGCACAAACAAAATTTTTGTAGCTTCAGATTAGGGCTGCACAATTAATTGAAAAACAAACAAACAAAAAAACAGTATCAAAAAGCAAAATCATGTTTGCAGCATGACAGTAAATGTTGCTCCACACAAACTCCATCACTGCATCTGAATTTGAGGCACTTTAATATGCATTCGGGAATGCAACATGCACCACCAATCTTCTCTTACTTGTAATGACAAGCGTTTTTTTCCATCAAAATAAAAGTCTTAACGTTTGAAAATAAAAAAAAATTAAACATCCATAAATATTAGTTTTGTACATTTTACAGTTGTAATGTAAAAAAAAAAAATACAAATTTTCCTAATTATATTAATTATATTAACTCATTTACCTCAATTTTTTACGTACTTTATTTTAGAGTGAAATATTATTAGAATTATTTATTTTAATTTTATTCAATGATTTTAATATTTATTATCATTATTATTACTTTTTAATACCGTACATTTTACAGTTTTAATGTAAAAATATATTAATTTTGCTAAATATTTTATTAATTTTTCTAAATACTCAATTTTTTACATTTTTATTTTAGAGTAAAATATTATAAGTATTATTTCTTTTAATTTTATTCAATAATTTATATTTTTAATAATAATAATTTTATTAGTACTTTATAACACCCTACAAACATGCACAGCAAACCTGAAATTTATTGTTAATCATATTTTAAATCGTGAATGCTTTTTTAAATCAGAAAAAAAAAAAAACTATTTGATTTTTGCCGCAAATCGTGCAGCCCTGCTTCAGACTATGATTCCATCCAGTCAGAGGACATCAAACATGTTTGATATTTTGAGCCGATCTTAGAACACATATTGTTTTCATTTGTCATAAGTGTCTGTTCAGATTTTAAAAGTCATGTAGTCCATTAAAGCCTTTACTCACCATCTCCCTCCAAGTCATCGGTCTCATCTGCCCAGCTGGTGGTCTTTGTGCTGGGGTAACTGGGGGGTACACTGCCACTGCTATCATTCGCAAGGAAGTCATTCAGGGTCAGGGTCTTCCCCTTCTTCTTATTCTTCTTAGCTAATAAAGAAAAGCACATGCTATGAGAATGCCAAAACTGCTGTAATTCGTTATTTAATAAATTATGTTGAACCAAACAGTTGACGGTAGTTTGGAACAACTTGAGGGTGAGTAAATGATGACAAAATGTTAATTTTGGTTGAACTACACTTTAAATTGACAAAATGTTTGGAGAAGTTCAGCATAATTCACCAGAGAGAATGTCATTTCACCAGAAGATAGGTCAGATGTATGATATTTTGATTAAGAATTATGAGGTCAAAACAAAGAAACATATGCATAGATTAAATTTTTACAATAATAACATACATTTGGAACCAGTGTCGTGCCACCATTAACATTCAGAATAAGAAGAACATTTTAACGTTCCCACCCTATCTGGGCCACATGGTGACAGATAACAGAAAAAGCATGACTATGCAAAGAAAGAAAAAATAGATAGGCTTATTCAAAAGATATTATCTCGCTATTTGTTTATTCACTAATATCTGCTTGCTTTCACAGTGAAATGTCACTACACTTGTAGAGGATTTCCAGGTAAAACCTCTTAACACCCTTCATTAAATTGCATGAAACCCAGAACAGACGCTAATAGCTTTCACACCAGTGAGCAATGTCACACCTTGTGCAAAAGATGCATTGACAACACTATGCAATGTGGGGGGAAAAAGGTGACAGAAAGCACACTCACATTATGTTTGTTTATGCTAGAACTTGTATATGCATTAGTTGGACCAGCTTGAAAAAGCTCAGAAGCGCAATTTATGATACCACTGGTGTCAAAAGTTACTATTGATTTGAAATGTCATTCAGATGTAACATTAATAAACAGTTTCAGATAATTCAGTCTTTCCCCATTCAAAAAGGTTAGTGCTGTATTTGCATAAGTTCTGTACATCTGGCTGGTTCAATAAGCCTCTTGTTACCTTACTGAGGCATTTTTGGATGCTTAAACACTCTTTATAAAGTGCCTTTACACAACTCTTGACAGGTAAATTTTAATGTAGAATAATACGAGATGTTTCGGTCATAAATGATTCGATTTTAATTTAAAAAGACACACCTACAGGCGTAACGACGTAACTGCACGTAAACAAATCTTTTCACATATACACATAAAAAACCAAGTCATTGAAATTAATCAAAATCACCAACCCAATCGCCATTCTTAATAAAAAATAAAATAAAAAAAATAAAAAAAAAAGAGAGAATAAAAGTCTATTTCAGCTCTATGTCCACGGCTCCACGCACGTGGTGACCTCTCCGGTCCCTCCTCTGGATAGCACTGCGCATGCGCGCCAAGCACGGGTTATTTGCACTGAACTTCAGGCACTATCATTTACCATAATATCAAAACTTTCCGTGCATTAACCTTATAAACTACCACGTACATTAAAACACCCGAACATCCGTTTGCGAAATCTCGTCCCGTCCTAAAACTCCAGAGGAGAACAAGACAGACGAGGCATATGATTTGGCCGCTAGCAAACTGAGCATAAGGCTTCCCCAATACAACTAATCCTTCGTGTTTTCAGTGTATTTCTCCAGTATATTTAGCAGTGCGGTTTTTGAAAACCGCACACATTGAATGCCATACCTATTACGCTTGAACCCGAGAATGTTCTACAAACTTATTTACAGCTGTTTCGCAAAGAAACCTATAAATGAAGGCAGAGCGCGAGAGCGCATTATTCTCACCTGACGCCGCCATGTTGGAGAGTGGTCTGGTGGAAGAGTCCCGGATGAAGGCGTCACACCCTCACTCACAAGCACATGAGACCATGTTTTGAAAGTTGCACTTTGTGAGGATGTGAAAGCTGGTAGTAATCATTTCTGGAAACAGAAAGCAACAACCAAACTGGAAAACAAATCCTTGAGAAAATAGCATAGATATTTTATACAGGCTTATTCAACTTGATCTTAGTAATGTTAACATAACAGCTTTTTATTTGAATAGAAATGACTTTATTAATGGTTTATGCATGTCTTTTGTAATTTAACATATACAAGCCAGAAGTAGGCAGATTTTGTCATTTATACACCCTGATGGTCACGGCCATCGGTAGGTTTTCTGGGCCCCTTGTACTGTGTTGGAAATGGGCATTTTTGGCTCCCTTGAGGTCATTACCAGAAAACCGTCCTACATTTATTTTGGCATACGCTTTTTGCATGACCTTAGTGTTGCTAATACAGTGCTAATAATACTTCTTTTTGTATGTCTTTATATCTCTACTCCAGTCCAGTTTTGTTTTTTTTATACATCTTTGAGAGGCCAGGATGACCTCCTCATAATTGTTGAGGGAAAATACGTGTTGGTTTTCTCTGTGTGGAAGCTCTCTCTCGGATGGTACTGCAACTTGCATTTCAAATCCTTAACAGTCTGATAATATTATTTTTAAAATTATATCTACTTTTTAAATGAGTATTGAGCAGTGTGTTTCATTACTTTATTATTTATACGTCCTTGTTTTAGCAATACAAAGGCATGTGGTTTGTACCATGACACTACAAACACCTTTCATCCATCCCCGCTGGTGTGATAACAGAAAAGACATTACAAACCAGATGACGCAAAGTATTTATTTATTCATTTATATAACACAGATTACAAACAAGACCCAAATTATTTAAAAAATAATCTGCTTGTACGATTTTGTATGCTTTGTATGCTCCATAAGTTCCATAGATACATTTTTAACACATAAACACAATTAATAAATCATTAATCTGAAGAGGGAAAAAATACTTTCAGTACACATACATTTTGAGGAAATTAATTTAAAATAAATTCATTCTTTGCTGATTTAAAGAAATATTTTGTTGTGTAACCTGTACTTGATGCATGAAATTGTTACACAGAATGTATAAACAAATCAAAAACATATAGTGCAGGTGAGCCATTCAGAGGATCGTGCCAACCAAGAGTTATCCACTAATACCCTGCAGAGACAAAAACAAACAGAGCTGAAGACTTCTAGACTAAAATATTCTGAATTTGATGTGTTGTGGAATATCATGTTTGGTTTATTTTTCAGAATTATGAACACTTGTTTGTTTGTTTGTGTGTATTTGGACTTACTGCATATCTTTCTATAATCCACACAGCAGTTTATGAAGCAGCGAGGATTGCATTTGCAGCGGTTGCAGAGGTCAAATTTCTCACCACATCTCCCTTGACAAGAGGTTGAGGCTACAACAAAAAGATGTTATCGAGCATTATGCAGAGAAGTAAGTAGCGTTAATGAGAATTCATGAAAGAAGATATTTTGAAAAATTAGTTGGCTTTAACTGTATGGACAAAAAAATACTATGGTAGTCAGTGGTAACCAAAACTATTTAGGTAACAACATTCTTCAAATGTTGGAATAAGTGATGACAGAATTTTCATTTTTGGATGGACTATCCCTTTCAGGATATATGTATAAGTGTGTAGAGTATGAGATAGAGTTACCATAACTGGGTGAAAGAGTAGTAGTTGCTCTTCTTAAGGTAGTAGAAGGTTTTGGGGTTGTAGTAGTTGGTGATGTAGTAGTAGTAGTAATTGGGGAGGTTGTAGAAGCGGCTGATGTAGTAGAAGCAGGTGAGGCCGTAGAAACAGATTGGCATGTGCTTGTAGGGTTGAAGGTGACAAAACCCGGCAGGCTCTGGCCAATGCTGTTTGTGATCCAACTCTGATACTGTGACACTCGTGTGTAAACACCAGGTGGGTTGGGATCGGCACAGCCATAACCCCAGCTGGTGATACCAGACTGAACCCACACCAAACACTGCTTGCTCACCATTGGACCACCAGAGTCTCCCTACAGAAAGACAGAAAGGAAAACTTTGGGACATCAATCATGGCCTGAATGTAAATGGAGAATCACATATATGAAAATGCAGCATAGATAGATGTTTGTGTGTTAAGATATACAGTATTAGAAGAACCCAGTGGACTTTCAGATACACAGCATGTTTTGATGTACACTTGTAAAAATCTGGTTGGTTGTTGTACCTGGCAGGTGTCTTTGCCTCCTTCTATTAAACCAGCACACACCATGTTGCTGGTAACAGATCCAGAACCCAGAAGAGTATTACACTGATCATTAGCCACCACTGGAACCATAGTCTCCTGCAGGCACAGGTAAACTCACTGAACACCAAAACACACACACACAACCATTAATTAGTGATGTTAGGAGGAGATGCATGCATGAATTAATGGGTTTGCATGTGTTTGTACCTCCAGACTAAACATCTCTCCAGCCTGTGATCCAACTGCTGGTGCCAGAGGGGAAGATGCTGCTCTAGGCCGCCAGACACACAGGTTTAATATAGTCATTAAAAGTGACTGTGGCAGACAGCCGGAGCAGAGCGATGTCATTGTTATTTGTGGTCCTGTCATAGGAGGGGTGGACAATGATCGTAGTGACATTTCTGCTGATTTCATTGGCATTGACTCCTTGCTGTGTCCTTCTTCCCAAATACACACGCAGACTGGATGCGCTGACACTAAATACAGTCAGAGAAAAGTGAGAAAACAAAAAAGTATATCTACCAATCAAAACAAAACAAGTGCATATTCTATGTGTGTTTAGGTGACTCTTACCCACGTAAACAGTGAGCTGCTGTCAGCACCCATTCATTGTTGATGAGCGAGCCTCCGCAAAAATGACGCCCAGAAATGTGCAGACTGACCTGCCACGGCCATGAACCCTCAGAGGCATCCACACCACCCACAATACGGGTGTTTAGAGGAGCCTGTCTACAAACTATGAGAGAAATAGACAGATGTGCAAGTCTGTAAAACTATGTGATTCATGTGAACATATGAAAAAGAGGCAAAATCTTGCCATTCAGCTGTGAAAGCGAACCTGTAGAAGAAGAGACAGAGCAGAACACATTAAATAGGAAAAATTTCATGGACATCCAGCTATGTGTGACATCCTCTAACTAATTAATTTAATGAAACTATCCCACATGAACCAGGACCATGGCAGAAACATGTAGTGCTGATGAAGTTTCTACCATAAGAAACTAAAAAGTCATTACCTTGAACACATAAGAGCAGGGCCAAACTGACACACATTAACCTCCACATCTTCACAAACCGTCTCTTCTTTTGCAGAATTGATGGAGATGGTGAATTTGGTTCTCATTGCTCTCACAAACCCTTTCTTTATATATTCACTTCTCTAGTCTCTGCTCGCCATTTGTCTAATCAATTTAATGTTGCACTAAAATCCATTTTTAATATAATTTTCTAGACCTGTTAATACAGTACAGACCTGTTAAACATGCATTCTAGAACTAAATTTTCTTCTTAACATCTTACATGCAAGTTTTTTTTTTTTTCCCAGACATTTTATTAATCTCTATAAATCGGGCAGGATGTTCATGTTATATAATAATTTATTGCTGTTTGATCTTGCTGAGAATAATTAGTCTAATGATGATGTGTACTGTACATCCAGATAATTATAATAACATTAAAGATTATAGAATTATAATACATCACATCACTTTTATCAATATATTTTCAGAAAATACTCATTTAAAACATCTTATGTATCTACTATATAGATAGATAAATAGATAGATAGAGAGAGAGAGAGAGAGAGAGAGAGAGAGAGAGAGACAGAGAAAGATAAATATATTTACAAATTCAAACGAATGTCTTGTTGAAAAAAATGATGATCAGCTAATATGTGTTGTTTTTCTTGCTTGCTTTCTGACATTATTAAACACCTAAAAAATGACAGTCATTGCTTGAGCTTCATGATTTATTTTGAAAAATGAATTTGAAATTGCTGGAGCGCTACAGTTGCAACATTGATTCACCTGCCCTCTGTTACACTTTACAATGACATTGTAAAATTTCTGATTGCCACATGCTGCATTTAGGCCATAATTAGTGTCTTAGATTAGCAAATACTGTAATTTTTGTACTTGTGTGTTTTGCCAACACCTTTTTTTCTTTTTTTTTTTTTTTTGTCACAAATCCAGATAAACTGAGCTTAGCTTAATTGCTGCTTGATGACGGATGTCTCCTCTAAATAATCAACTCACATTCTCTCACATGTTGCTCTGAATTTTCATATCTGATATCAAACCGCCTACTAGACTGCAAAAATATATTTTGGATCGTTTAATCATTCAAGAATTACTAAAAAAAAGTCAATGTTAGGGAAAAACTGAATATTTGATTACTTACACTGGATTTTAAATGTAATTTCTATTATTTTTGTAACAAAGCATGGCTATTTGTATAAATTTCTATAATCTTTTGCAATTTATTCTTTATATTTTACTTTAAATCTCAAAAAAAAAAAAAAATGTTTTCACTGTTCTTAAGGGTATAGTTCACCCAAAAACTTTATATTTTGTCTCTTTTTTTTTGCATGCAGTGAATGGTGAAATGAGAATGGTGACTGCTGTGTAATTCCTAATGTCTGCTGTTCTGTTCTACTGTTGAAAGTCAAACAGGTTTGTAACAACATGAGGGTGAGTAAATAATGCATTTTTGGTTAAACTATGAACACCCTGTTCGAATTAGACTGAGATTAACAAAACTCATAATCTCTGAAAGCAAAACTTGCATTTAAGATCCGTATTTAGTGAATTTAGTTCTAAAATGCATGTATAACAGGCTTGCATTATGAAAACAGGGCGAGGAGCAAAAAATAATAAAAATGGATTAGTGCGACATTAGAGTGATTAGACGAGTGACAAGCAGAGACTAGAGAAGTGAATATATAAAGGGTTTGTGAGAGCAAAGAGAACCAAATTCACCAGCTCCATCCATTCTGCAAGAGGAGACGGTTTGTGAAGATGTGGAGGTTAACGTGTGTCGGTTTGGCCCTGCTCTTATGCGTTCAAGGTAAGGACTTTTACTTGCTTAAGGTAGAAACTTCATCAGCACTACATGTTTCTGCCATGGTCCTGGTTCATGATGGATAATTTAATCAAATGAATTAGCTAGAGGATGTCACATGCAGCTGGATGTTCTTGAAATCTTTCCTCTTTAATGTGTTCTGCTCTGTCTCTTCCACTACAGGTTCACTTTCTCAGCTGAATGGTAAGAGCTTTTCTCATTCTTAACATGTTAACTTTTTCGAACAGAAATGCACATGTGAGCAATCTCCTTATTCTTTCTCATAGTTTGTGGACAGGCCCCTCTAAACACCCGTATTGTGGGTGGTGTGGATGCATTTGAGGGTTCATGGCCGTGGCAGGTCAGTCTGCACAGCTCCACCGTGGGAGGTCATTTTTGCGGAGGCTCCCTCATCAACAGTGAATGGGTGCTGACTGCAGCTCACTGTTTGTCTAGGTAAGATTCACATCAGTATTCAACTATTCATCCAAATCACAGGCTCTGAGGCTGTTTTTACACTACTGATTGATTCTTTTCTTCACTTTCATCTGTTTTCAGTGTCAGCGCATCCGATCTGCGTGTGTACCTAGGAAAGAGGACACAGCAAGGAGTCAATACCTATGAAATCAGTAGAAATGTCATCTCCATCATCGTCCACCCCTCCTACGACAGTCAAACCAGCGACAATGACATCGCTCTACTCCATCTCTCCTCCACAGTCACCTTTAATGACTATATTAAACCCGTGTGTCTGGCGGCCCAGAACAGCAGCTTCCCTTCTGGCACCAGCAGCTGGATCACAGGCTGGGGAAATATTCATTCTGGAGGTACAAATGTGTATAAAATCATTCATTCACCTATACATCTCCTCCTAACATCACTAATTAATGGTTATGTGTGTTTTGGTGTTCAGTGAGTTTACCTGCTCCTGGGATCCTGCAGGAGACTATGGTTCCAGTGGTGGCTAATGATCAGTGTAATACTCTTCTGGGTTCTGGATCTGTTACCAGCAACATGATGTGTGCTGGTTTAATAGGAGGAGGCAAAGACACCTGCCAGGTACAACAACCAAGCAGATTTGGAAGAAGACATGCTGCATATCTGAAAGTCCACTGGATTCTACTAATATATTTTTCAAAGAAAAACTGTTTCTTTCTGTAGGGAGACTCTGGAGGTCCAATGGTGAGCAAGCAGTGTTCGGTGTGGGTTCAGTCTGGTGTCACCAGCTGGGGTTATGGCTGTGCTGAACCCAACGCACCTGGTGTTTACGCCCGCGTGTCACAGTATCAGAGCTGGATCACCAGCACCATCGGCCAGAACCTTCCAGGATTCATCATTTTCAATGCTTCAAGCACTTGCCAGTCTGTTTCTACGGCCTCACCTGTTTCTGCTGCCTCAACTGCTTCTACTGCATTGCCAGTTTCTATTACCTCAACAACTACTTCAAAAATTTCTGCTACTTCAAGACCAACTAGTACTTTTAGACCTCCACCCAATCAGTGTAACTCTCTTTCACACACCTGTACACATTTATGTTTTCTTAATACCACTTAATTCTCTGCATAAAGCTTGTTTAAATGTTTTTTGTTGTAGCCTCAGTCTCTTGTCGCAGGAGATGTGGTGAGAGATTTGACATCCGCAACCGCTGCAACTGCAATCCTCGCTGCCGCAAAAACTGCTGTAGGGATTATGAAAGGCAATGCAGTAAGTCCAAATACACTTGCAACTGTTTATCATGTTTGTAGTTTGGAAATAATACTCAAATCTCTGAGACAGTAAATTACTCCCGCAGAATCTTAAAGACCAGAAGTCCTTCAGCTCTGTTTGTTTTTGTGTTTTTGCAGGGAATCACAGGTGGTAATTTTTGGTTGGCCTAAGCAACTACACGGATAACCTTCTCTCTCTCTCTCTCTCTAAATATATATATATAGAGGCCTATATATGTTTCCGTTTCTTCAAACATTCTATAAGCTGTGCAAGTATAGCTAATAGAACAAATGTATAAATATTTCTTTAAATCAGCCCCAATTTACTAATATTTAAATTCATTTTTCTATTGAGACTAAAGGTTTATTTTAAATCAAATTTGTAGGTCAAAAAAATAAACAATTTAGATTCATGTAATATAGAAAGTATACAAATAATGATATATTTGGATTAGATAATATCTTGCATTACTAGCATTAAGTGATAATAGAATTTGATTCTTGATTGTAATCTGTATCTGTATAAATGACTAAATAAATACTTTGCATCATCTGGCTTGTGAAGTCTCTTTCTGTAATAAATTACACCAACAGGGGGCGTTGTTTTACATTTGAAAGGTATCACTAGGATAGTCAGTACCAAGAATAAAACACAATTTTAAAACTCATCGGTTGCTGATAACTTTTGGTCAGTGAAACCTG
Organism: Spinibarbus caldwelli; assembly: GCA_039654775.1. Lineage (NCBI taxonomy): Eukaryota > Metazoa > Chordata > Actinopteri > Cypriniformes > Cyprinidae > Spinibarbus > Spinibarbus caldwelli. The sequence continues at coordinate 22,961,296 of CM077237.1, forward strand.
TTTAGTTGTTGAGGGACTGCTTTGATGAAACTGACTGACATTAAAACATGAATGAGCACAGATGTCATGACTCTTTATAACACACACATACACAAAGTTTTGTGAAACCTTTTGTGAAAAAAGGGTGTTTTTCAAAGTATGAAAAATTCAGCTAAGCCTATAATGAACAGCACTGTTGAACTAACTTCTAAAAACTCAAAGATCATATTAGTTTTTAAAGTAGAATAAAAAAAAAAACTGGTGTATTACAACGCTAAATACATCTAAAAGTCATTGGGGAATATTAATAAACATTTAAAAAAAATTCTGTGCAATGAGTGAGCTTTTTTCTTTATTGCACAGTCTGGAGGCTATAAAAACACATTTTACTACATCTGTGAGGATGTGTAAATGACATCACAACTTGAATTTTTACACTCAAAATCTAACAACAATAATATTCACAATTAATATAATAAAAATGTTTAGGAAATGATGTTGTGTAGTCCTACCATTATTAAAAATGTCATAAAACATGAGCTTATTCAAAAACTAAACTTCAGTTTAACTTCAGTATCAGTAAATATCAGTGCTGTATTAAATTTCAAGGTAACTAGGAACAAGGATATAATAAGCTCATGCACGTAGCCTCTCACTAACAATAAACCCACAAGCCACAAACCACAAAGGACGGCTACCACCAGGATTTTTCACTACAATAGCTGTTAAAGTGTAGAAAAACAAAAAGGTGAATGACTTACTCAGAAGGGGAGGCACTTTTTAGAAAGGTAGTTCGTGATTCAGGATGAGGTCATGGTCTATAAGGAAGTAGCAAGCATCTCAATGGAAAAATGAAGTCTTGCATTCATTAGAGACGACACTGTTGACTCAGTACCAGGAATTATAAAGCTTCACAACCTATGGTGATAAAAAAAAATTTTTTTTAGGGTGAATATAATCCATTTAATATAAAGCATTATTTTTTTCCACCATGTGAGTATTTTAAGACATCTAATACATAGCACTTGCAACAGAAAAGATTCTGGATGATGCATGGACTTAAAGAGATAGTTCACTCAAAAATAAAAATACCATGAAAGTCAATGGCTACCATCAACTGTTTGGTTACCAACATTCTTCATAATATCTCATTTGTGTTCAACAGAAGAAAGAAACCTGGAAGAAGGGATCCATTTTATTGGTGCACCAATGCAGATGCACTATCTTGGTTCTCAGATATCAAATGTAGGGAAAAAAAAGTCCTAAATATTAGGCCTAAATATTGTTGCAGCGTTTGTCTTGTTGCTAAGTCAATTGTTTATATATTGTAATCAGTGCTGAGTAGTAACGCTATCTGGATTAAGTAAAAAGATTCCAAAAATTAAGTACTTATAATTAGAGTATATTACATTTTAAAATGCTCATAATCAGATTACAGTTACATTTTAAGGATTACACTATTACATATTATTCAGACAATGGCAGTAAATTATTCATAATTTATCGATTCTCCTAAATTATTTTTTTTGTCTTTTAAATTTTACCTCCTAAAAATCCTTCTAAAAATTTTCCTTTCTAAAATTTCAAAACAGTCTCATAACTATTAAACTATATCTTATTATGATTTTTAAATCTGTATTTAACCTCATAACAATCTCAAAGTAAGCAGAGGTGCTAAAGTTTGATTTTGTGGTGGCTTTGCTTTAAAATGAAATTATTAATTCAAGTGAAGAAGGATTCTGAAAGTCTGACAGTAATCAGTGTTGAGTACTACTGTAAAGTTAACCCGGGTTTGAATGATTAGCAGTTGAAAACATTCATTAGAAATTTAGAAATGTTATCAAAAATGTATCAAATGTAATTAGTTCTTCTTCTTCTTCTTCTTTCGGGTTCTCCCAATTAGGGGTCACCACAGCAGATCATCCATCTCCATTTTGCTCTGTCCATCAAATGTAATTAGTTACATTACTTTAATAAAGTAATTGAAATAGTTACTTTTTACATTTTAAATAGAGTAACTTGTAACCTATTACATTTCCAAAGTAACCTTCCCAACACTGTGTGTTCTAAAATGGCTTTAAGGGTAATATTTTACAGTCAGTGCCAGTGAAAATGATTCATGACTAAATGCTTCTAAACCTGTTTGTCATGAAGTTTCCGGTCCGAAGAGTGTTGAGTGTCATTTATCTGACATCAGAAAGCAAAATTTTCACGGTACAATGAACTCTTTAATCACAAAAGATCAAGATTTCATAAAAGATCACCCCTCTATGAGGAATTACACAACACACCATGATATTTCAATCTTATGACCTCAACCAAACATTAGAATAAACATTGCTTAACAAATCTCTAACCTTTCCTCAAATAGTTACAGTCTTTATATGCTTGTAATGTTTTATTGTTTTTATTTTTACATCCTTGTCCTTGCATTGTCTTGATGTTCTTGAGATACTTGTTTAAGGGATTTTGTCCACATCATGACTTGCTATTTTGAAATTCTGGTGGAATTCCTTTGTGTAACTGCTTCCAACTTGCGTCATCGCAAATGTACCACATTGATATGAAAACAGTACATATGGCTTAGAAAAGTGCTTCTGAACTGGATTTAGGAGTTTTGTAGGTTCTCTGTATTTAAGTACATTAAAACATTTCTGAGAGAATTTTAATTGGAGTGATTACCATTTGTTACATAGACAAAACATTCTGGCAGCGCTTTATTTTAAGGTGTCCTTGTTACACGTTACATGTACTTACTATTATAATAACAATAAATTATGCATAATTACATGCAAGTAACCTTAAACCAAACCCTAATCCTACCCATTTAGTAAGTATATGTAGTGAATTAATATTACTCAGTACTTAAATGTATAATTATACTGGAACAAGGACACCTTAAAATAAAGTGTAACCGATGTTCTTCTCTGGATCTAGTGTGTATTAACTTCTACATTAAACTGAATTATTCTTGTGACTTCCTGCAGTGTATCCTACATAATAAATGGATGCCATTCATACTCTACTTGCTAAGCAAGTACTTCTTTAGCAAATGCTTTTATCCAGAGCAATTTACAGTATTCTTGACATAAGAAAAATTCCCCTCCAGCAACCTGAGCTGTAGTTGCCTTGTTCTATAGGTCATGATGGTGATTATCATTCCTTCACCCAGCAGCCTTCTGAACAGCAGCCCATAGCTAATATGTCACACCTGACCTATTTTGTAAATGAATTTGGTTTTGGTACATAATCCAAAACACTTAAAGTAAAAACAAAAAATACATCTTGAAATGGTACCTTTATGTAGTGTTGTTTAAATCACTGTTTTATGAGTGGCAAAGTGTTTTTGATGTTTGCTAAGATGATTTTTAGATATGTTAATTGTTTGCAGTTTCAATGCATTTTGGAAATGAAATGTAAAAGTCTAGATTTGAATGAGTACTGTATTACTACTGCTTTATCATACTATTGTGCTGCTATATGAAGGTAAATGACAACGTTTGTTTTGTATTTGCAGTTTTTTGATGGATTTGGATCAATTTTCACAAGTAAGAGTACATTTTCTAAACTCTAAGTACTGATCACACAACAGATCATAAAACTGCACCTTTTTCCAAACATTTTAGCATATTTTCAATTGTTGGAAAATACAAATGACCTTTTCACTTCACAAAATGCTTTATCTGTATAATTTTTCTTGTGCAGTTAAATGTGCATCATTAGTCAAATTTGTGTATCATTTAATCCAGCTGATCTTAATAGTTAATTAGCGAATCATTTGGTTTAGTACATCTATAGATTTCTAGAGATAGAAGTTTGCAGTTTCTAAAATTAATAACTAAATATATTGAAATAATTAATGATTTATTTCACATTATAACCAAAATGTTCACAAAGTGTGTTTTTTGTGTGTGTGTGTGTGTGTGGTACAGGTATAAACCTACATTATGGGGACAAAATGTCACCACAAAGACGGCAATATCCAAAATCCTTGTCTTTGTGGTGACATTTTTTGTTTCCCATGAGGAAGTGTTTTGAAAATCTAAAATAGCAGACAGTTTTGTGTGAGGGGTAGGTATAGGGTAAAGGGATAGAAAATACAGTTCATACAGTATAAAAAATGAAAACCCAACATGTGTGTGCGTGAGAGAGAGAGAGAGAGAGAGAGAGAGAGAGAGAGAGAGAGAGAGAGAGAGAGAGAGAGATTTGTCATTTGTGAACACAGAGCAGGATACAATAGATATAAAACAATGACTAAGTGACCATCAGAATGATCAGAGATGCATCATAAGGCAACCATAGCCTGTATTACTAAACATTTTTAATTTGGCAATAAGGGTGATTTGAAACATATGCCTTGCATTATTTGCTAGTTAAATAACTGATTGTTAAATAGAAAGATCATACTGTTCTGTTGATTAAACCAAATGTCCTCAGTATATATCACAATGAGCTTTGTTTTGAGTCAGTGATTATGAGGAAACTAATTATATGTAGCTGTAATGAAAACATGAAATCAGGTTTTGAAAAAATGACTAGCTGTGTTACAAGTGTGAACAGTTTTGAAAATGTACACCTTACTTGTCTTAATTTATTCAAAAATACATAAAATGCTATTCATATACATAGAATTACTTGAATACTATGGAAGCACATGTGTAGCAAAATTCAATTTGAAATGTAATATGCAAAATGACAATGCAATATGTAAAATGGCAATGTATTTCTGTATTTAAATTTACATTTTCCCATTCATATGTGCAACATTTAGTGCAAAATGAAAATTAAAATTCAATTATATCATTTAAATTTTCCATTTTCTACACTAGTTTAATATGCAAATTAAAAACATATTTTAAAGCTTTATAAGTTGCAAAATCAAAATGAAAATGTATTACCCAAATTGATTAGATATGTTTAACATGTTCAGGCAAAAACTGTAGCAAAATTATAATTTAAATGCTGTTTTTCCTAAATACATTTAGACTTAGGGGTAGGACACTTGGGATTGCATTTTCATCATGATACCGGGTGATAATTGTAGCAAAATGCAATGAGAGTTTCAAAAGTGCAGCAAAAGGGTAGCAATATGGTGATTTAAATGTCTTTTATTTTTTTTAAATGCATTGACACTTACATATATGACGTTTCAATTGCATTTTCATTAAATACCCCGCGATGAATATAGTTCAAGTCATTGTGGATTTGAAAATGCATTCCGAGCCGAGCACGCCCCCTACCTGTCAATCATCACATCGAGGCGGGGCTCGGCAACAGGACGCACGATGGGTCAATATTCACCGTTAACCAAACGCTTTTCACTTGCCTGAACATCTCTCACCATTTACACTCGGATTGATGCACATAAGCAAACAGACAGTGCTATTCTACACTTATTTAAAACCTTAACTTATATTTTATTACTCTTTTAGTTTTAATCCGTAAAATAGCGCGTGTTCCGTGGCACCTGAACAGGGACGTGCAGAGAGTTCCTCAGGGGCAGGGGCTCAAATGTAAAAAAAAAAATAAAAAAATAAAAAAAATAAAACATTATAGGTCAAAAGTTTGGATACATTGCTATTTTATATTTTTGCAATAAGTCACTTATGGTCATCAAGCCTGTATTTATTTGATCAAATTTTTAATATACTTTAAAATACAATTTATGCAATGCGGATTTATTTTTGCAGATTGATGTTGGAAACCTGTCATACTTTTTTCAGGATTCTTTGATGAATAAAAACTTAAATAAGAACAGCCTTTATTTAAAATATAACTTTTGTAACAATAGGCCTATAGCTACACTACCATTCAAAAAAAAAAAAAGAAAAAAAAAAAGCGGTCAGTATTTTTTTTATAGTTTAGTTTTTTTTTAATAATTAGTTTTTATTCAGCAAGGATTTGTTAAATTGATAGAAACAGTGATAGTAAAGATCGATATTGTTAGAAAACATCTCTATTTTGAATAAATGCTGTTCTTTTTAACTTTTTATTTATCAATGAACCCCAAAAAAGCATCACAGGTTCCAAAAAAAATAATAAATAATAAATCAACATATCAGCATAAATAGTTTGGTCTCCTACTGTATGGCGTACCTTGTTAGTGTCTGCGCTTGCGTGGCCATTTATTGTGATTAACAGGAAAGTGCGTCCAGCTGAATTCAATCAGTGTTTTGTTAGACGGGTATAAAAAAGGTTATTATACCGTGGCAGCCCTCGTCGTGTGAAGACCGAAGTGTGTAAAGACCATCGACTCCAGACCGAGTGACTCCACTGGACAGGGACACCGGCAAGGGATAAGTATCACTTTTCATTTATTCTCTTTCTTATTACTTGTTTCACTTCTCTTTCAGTTTTTGTAACCATTTCTTACTTGTATGTTTGGCACAGTTATTTTTTTAGGAATACTGTAAAACTAATGTAGTTTGATTTGTATATGTTATCTATTTTAATTTTAGTTACAGTTGTAGTTATGTTTGTCATTTTATTAGTTTTTTCTATTATGTCTGTATAAGTTATTTATTAAGTTTTAGTTTTATTTGAGTTATTTTAGTACTTCAACAAACTACATGGAAATGAAATAATATTGAATTTATGGATATGTGTGTGTGTGTGTGTGTGTACATACACGTAGTTGTTTTTGGTGTTTGGCTTAGTTTTATGTTAGAATCATTATTACACTCATACCTTTTGTTCTCTTAATATTTTGAATTGTTTGTAGCTTTATTTTGTTTTCATTTAAATGTTAAGTTTAGAAATTTAGTTTTTTATTTTGTTTTTATTTAATTTTTTAATGTGTGTGTATATATACTATTTATTAAGTTTTAACTTTTAGTTTTGGATCAGTTTTAGTTGTTTTAATACCACAATTGATCGTTTCTGTTGTCCTCGTTTGTAAGTCGCTTTTAATAAAAGCGTCTGCTAAATGACTAAAAGTAAAGTAAAGTAAAGAATATTAGAATGATTTCTGAAGGATCATGCACTGAAGACTGGAGTAATGATGCTGAAAATTCAGCTTTGAATCACAGAAATAAATGATATTTTAAAGTATAATAAAATAGAAAAACATTCTTTTAAATTGTAATATTTCACAATATTACAGTTTTTCTGTATTTTTGATCAAATAAATGCAGACTTGATGAGCATAAGACACTTTCATAATGCTGAATTAATTATCAAAAATGGTAATATAATAAAATCCTTTCACGTCACCATTTCGCCAGCCTACACTTGACATAATAGGCCTGTAGGTGGCACTTGGGCTTCATTAACTATGAGAGTTTCATGAAATAGTAAACGGTGTAGGATATCAATCATACATAAATATGAGTGAATTGAATAGCCTAGTGATTACCATTATTGCGACTTTTGTTTGTGCAGTGCTTTTGTAGTCATTCAGCATCTATTTTCTCAAGCGATGTAGGCTAATTTGATTTATACAATGAGACAAATCGCAGATCCAGATCGCTCCACAAATAAGCTCGTCTGTCCCATGTCATTTTCTACCGATTTATGAATAAGAACGGAAAATGACCGCTCCACTTCACATTATTGTCCAATGAAATTTGAACTTGAGGCAGATCATGATTGGTTAGTGTATAATAGCCTACATGACAAACGAGCTTTGATGAGTTAATATTCTAAAATATACGGTATAATATATGGATTTTTAATTAAATAGGCACACTAGCTTTGATTATTGATGAAAAAAAAGTTTAAAATATTGTTTGGTTTATTTTTTCCCTTCCGTCGACCCATTCACTGGGCCTCATTTATCAATCTAACGTAGAAATGAGCGCAGATCCGTGCGCACAAATCAATTTACGACAGAGTTCACGTGTGATTCATGAAACATTCGTATGCCGCCAATCTGATCGTACTAATGATCGTATGTTGATAAATGTGGCGGTAGAAAACAATCTTCATTTGAATATCACGCCCCTAAAAACACCCCAGTTTAGAAGCCTCGCCCCTAGAGTTTACGACAAGGAGAAACAAAACCCGGCCAAAAAGAGGAAGTAATCTCATGAAAGAGAAATTTATCTTACTCCAAAAACACCCGTTACCCTTGTAACTGCAAAGAATTTCATTATTTTTTTTATATATATTAAATACCGGTAAATATAAGGAAATCTTTACAAACATAAACATTATTTAGCCTATTTAGTTCCAATCAGTTCACAACAAATCCTTTATTTTTGACGATATTACAGAACAAGAATGACAAAATAAGCAGCTATAAAATTATATATTAAACTATAATATAAAAAATCACGCTATAAGCTTGCATTTATTATAAACAGCACACTAACGTCAAGCAAAGCTGAAACGGCATTGCGCTCACAAGCCTCTCTCATTCGACAAGGATCCAGATGTTTCCATTTTTACAATATTTGTATTATTTGGTTGTTAAATTATTATTTATTATGAAGCCTAAACATGGCTTTATCCTTCACTCATGTTCCAATATTCGCGTAAAATCCTTCACATGCGTAAAAATGTTTGTTTGGGCACTGCACACTGATTTCACAGCGGATCTTTTAAAATAAACAGTGTAACTTTTATATTCTTGACTGCATTTTAGTTTGATGATGAATAGCTGAAATGTCAAGCAACGCTAGAACTAATGTTGTTTGTGAGTGCGTGAGGTGCCAGCGCGATCCGATGAATAAAATCAAATAAAGATATAAAGAAAATTATATTATTATAGCCTATTATATATTTTGCGTGGTCCTATTTATTTTATTCCTTTTATAGACTTAATTTCTGTTTTTCTCCATTCACAGAAGTGCTGCAGGTATGCGACGACTGAATCCTCATGGTCTGTTGTTTACGCTACTATTCGCGCATATAAAGCTAAAGCCCTGTATAAAACAAACAACAACAACAACAACAACAACAAAAGACATTATGATCTTACTGGTTTGACTAATGAGCTTCAGTTGACGGTCCGGAAAATAACCTAAATGAACAAAATGCTGTCATTCTACAGTTCTCCACCCGATTTACTATATGCTGCGCGTACACGAGCTGCCCAGCAGGCACCAGACGTCTATGTAACGTCAGGTTGACGTTGGACATGACGTCGGACAGACGTTGCATTTTGGTTGAAAATGAAAATCGGGTTGACGTCAATATTTGACGTCAATTTGACGTTGACTTAACGTTGGATTTTGGTTGCACAACCTAAAAACAACAAAATCTCAACGTCAGCTGACGTCGGTATTGGACATCAATTTAACATTGACATTAGACGTTGAATTTATGTTGAATTTTGGTCACCCGACGTCGCAACCAAAATTTAACCAAATATCAACGTCTTGTTGTGTGCCTGTTTTGTGCCTGCTGGGTGAGACCAGACGTGAGATTTGATCGTAGCCACCGCTCACGTCCATATTGATAAATTCCAAGCTTTGCGTTTAAACGACCGTACGCCCAGTTTTCTGTCGTACGTTCGTTTCGTAAATGAGGCCCACTGAAAGAACCATATATGGCTCGAGAGCCTATGGTTTCTGAACAGACTGTGGAATATCAGTGGAATATCAAAACGCACGCATCCCATAGCAACGCCTCAGGTTTGACAGATAGGCCTATGTAAAAATAAACAGGAATTTTCCGACTTTTGAGCGATTAGTTAAAAGAGTAATAAAATATAAGGTAGTAAATAAGTGTAGAATAGCACTGTCTGTTTGCTTATGTGCATCAATCCGAGTGTAAACGGTGAGAGATGTTCAGGCAGGTGAAAAGTGTTTGGTTAATGGTGAATATTGACCTATCGTGCGTCCTGTTGCCGAGCCCCGCCTCGATGTGATGATTGACAGGTAGGGGGCGTGCTCGGCTTGGAATGCATTTTCAAATCCACAATGACTTAAACTATATTCATCGCGGGGTATTTAATGAAAATGCAATTGAAACGTCATATGTGTAAGTGTCAATGCATTTAAGAAAAATAAAATACATTTAAATCACCATTTTGCTACCCTTTTGCTGCACCTTTGACTCAGAATGCATTTTGAAACTCTCATTGCATTTTGCTACAATTATCACCCGGTATCACGATGAAAATGCAATCCCAAGTGTCCTACCCCTAAGTCTAAATGCATTTAGGAAAAACAACATTTAAATGATAATTTTGCTACAGTTTTTGCCTGGACATGTTAAACATATCTAATCAATTTGGGTAATACATTTTCATTTTAATTTTGCAACTTATAAAGCTTTAAAATATGTTTTAATTTGCATATTAAAACTAGTGTAGAAAATGGCAAATTTAAATGATATAATTGAATTTTCATTTTCATTTTGCACTAAATGTTGCACATATGAATGGGAAAATGTAAATTTAAATACAGAAATACATTGCCATTTTACATATTGCATTGCCATTTTGCATATTACATTTCAAATTGAATTTTGCTACACATATGCTTCCATAGAATACACCTTTTCTTGATATCATAATAAAGAAAAAGCTTCTTTAAAAATGAAACATTTTAGCAAAACTGCTACACTGCTTATTAATATTTGTAAAACGTTTGTCTGCCAACTCAAAGAAAGATCTTTTGTAACCAAAAACAAAGAATTTTAGTCATTTATAATTCAAAATTGCTAAATTAATTGATATATTTTATTGAAATAAACTGAAACTAGAAAGGTTTTCAAAACCATATGAAAGTAACACTAAGAACTTGGCACATGTTTGAAACTAGATTAAAAAAAAAAAATGTAAAGTCATCTAGCTTAAAATCCTGTTTTGTCCTTGTGCCCTTGAGGAAAGAACTTAAATAAAAGTTGATCTGACTCACAAACAACAAGTAATTCTCTGTTTGATGTGTTCTGTATTTAGTGTTCTGGTCGGCTCTAACGCCTTCTGATCTCTGAGTAATGAACAAATTTAAAGACAATTTGATGTTAGGCTGACAAAAGGTTTATTCTTAGACCAACTTTCAGGATTCTGTATTCTTTGTTTTGCCGGATCTTGAGAGGTGAGAGAAGTGGAGCAAAACCTGAGAGCCAGACTGATCACGTCTACACAGCCATTAAACAATCACAAAAACAACAAAGAGATCCCAGACACTGTAAAGCCCAAACATAAGAGCAATATAAATCTAACACAAATATTCTTAAGTACGCAACTGATGTCCCTATGCTAAAGAAACATTGCAAGTTTTACAGCTTACGTTTCAACTTTGGCTGACTTTGATCTTATTGTTATAAATGAAGTTGACAGTATAGAAGCCAACTGTTGTTTGATATTTCATTCTTCTGCCTTCAGGTAAAAATCCTTAAAAAAAGAAAAAAAAAGGTAAAAAAAAAAAAAAAAAGTAAAGTAAAAAAAATAAAAAAGGTAAAACACACACACACTGACTCACCTATCCTGTGAATGACTTTTATTATGAGTAATTTCCCGCCATCTGACAATAAGTTCTCATATGTAATGCATTGTCTGTGTCTTGGTTTCTAAAGAGTATTATATTCGTCATGCCCTATATGTATTATGTTTTTTTTTTTTTTATTTGTGTGTTACAAGAAGAAATGAAGCAAGCAGGAAAAAAAGTCAAGTGTTGTCATAATGTCTTAAGGTATTTTGTCATGTTTGACACTGAAATGCAGTATGAAAACTTTTGGCATCAAAGACATTTAAGTTTCGATTTATTCTGCCATTCAACATTTTTTCCTTGTAAATTAATTTGTTTTTCCAGTTTAAAATTCTTATGAAAAAAAAAGATCCAAATACCACATGATATCAAATGAGTAAAAAAGCAATCAATTTACTATTTACTATCTTTGAGACTTCTCTAACAGTGACCTCATAGATGTTTGCATTTATCATGACTCTACAAACATAATTAACAATGACTAATTGCCATATTGTGAAAAATGTTCTTAGTCAAGTGACTGAATATGTGCTTGACAGCTGTGGATAATACAAAGAATATGAAAAATAAAAGAGGATTACAAAAAACAGGGGAGGAGCATTAAAAGAAGTGGGCAGATGAGTGATGAGAAGAGCAACGTGAGAAGCACAACTATATAAAAGGGGTTGTAAGAGTCTCAGAGGACCAAATTAAACACCAGCATCCATTCTGCTAGTGAATAGAGGGACTGTATGAAGATGTGGAGATTAACGTGTGTCACTTTGACCCTGCTTATGTGCACCAAAGGTAAGTTCTCAAGAGCAGCCTAAGGGCTGTGTTAAAATAATGACACATTGACACGAAACTTGCAGCTCAGTAACATCAGGGGCGGAAGGTAAGGGCGATTCCAAAGGCCCTGATCAGATAAGGGTTTCAATGTATACAAGTTATGCCAACCAACTAACTTGTTAACTGAATCTACCATTATTAGTGAATAATGTTGCGCAGGGTCATTATTAGGGGAAACATGAAGATTAAATTGTTCTAATGTGCACTTTATTTCTGCCCTTGCAGGTGCACTTTCTCAGTTGAACGGTAAGAGCTCCTCTCATTCTAAAGATATCAACATCAAGTCAAATAGTTTATGTAGAAATACTAATGTGAACAATCTCTCTTTCTCTTTCTCATAGTTTGTGGACAGGCTCCTCTAAATACGCGTATTGTGGGTGGTGTGAACGCACGTGATGGGTCATGGCCGTGGCAGGTCAGTCTGCACAGGTCCGGACGTCATTTCTGTGGAGGCTCCCTCATCAACAATGAATGGGTGCTGACAGCAGCTCACTGTTTACCTGGGTAAGATTTGCCTAAACACAACTGATAAAGCTGACAAAAAAGACTGAAAGAAAAAATATTGTCACAACGTCTCAAGATATTTGGTCATGTTTGACATCCAGATGTAAATGAGAAAAAATCAATCAATTTATTAAATCACAATATTTAAAAAAAAAAAGTACTTGTTTTTCTTCTGTTTTTTTTTTTTTCATTTTCACATTCTCTGACTGCATTTAGTGTCAGCGCATCCAGTCTACGTGTGTATTTGGGAAGGAGGACACAGCAGGGAGTCAATACCCATGAAATCAGTAGAACTGTGAGAACAATAATCGTTCACTCCGCTTACAACAGCGCCACAAATGACAACGACATTGCTCTGCTCCGGCTGTCCTCTACTGTTACCTTCAATAACTACATTAGACCTGTGTGTCTGGCGGCCCAGAGCAGTGTCTTCAGTGCTGGCACCAGCAGCTGGATCACAGGCTGGGGAGACGTTCAGTCTGGAGGTACAAACACATACAAACCCATTAATTCACATATGCATCTATTTCAAACACTAATTAATAATTACATGTGTGTTTTGGTGTTCAGTGAGTTTACCTGCTCCTGGGATCCTGCAGGAGACTATGGTTCCAGTGGTGGACAATGTTCGATGTAATGCTTTGCTGGGTTCTAGATCTGTTACCAGCAACATGATGTGTGCTGGTTTAACACAGGGAGGCAAAGACACCTGCCAGGTACAACGATAACCAGATTATTACCTCCATGTACAGCTACCACATAACGCACTTCAAGACGTACTGTATATTTTTTGTATTAACATTGTCTATAAATGCTTGTTGTTAAGTAGCTCCAGTAAATATACACTGTAAAACAAATCAGCGAAAGTTATAAAAACCAGCAGCTGCCAGAACTTTTTTTTTTTTTGATTAACTAATATTATGTTAACATGCCAAAAATACATTGGTCAAAAATATATTGCAAAAACAATGCAGTGTCATGCACAGAAATACAAAATACCATTAAGGTAACACTAAAATAATGCAATAAATATTTATTTAACAACATAAGATGTAAAAATGAAACCCTGATGTACATAATTGATAAAAACTAAGAAGAAACAGCTATTTCAATTAAAAAAACATTAGGGAAAGTGTCACACGGGGAATTCAGGGCATGTCTTGACTGTAAATTGTTTTTCCCTTACAAAACTGCAAATTTAACAGTATTTTGCTGTATACAGTTTTCACTGTAGCATTTTTATAGTCTTTTACTGCTGTAATTACAATCCTTTTCTGTACATGAAACACATGGGCTGTATTGTTTCTGTGGGGCAAAGGCTGGAGAATGGAGAGCTGATTTCCTGTCACAACTAACTGTCCTGTCATGATAAAAAGAATAAGAATCTTCTTTCTCCTTTGTCTTGTCCCTCTCTGTAGGGGGATTCTGGTGGTCCGATGGTGAGTCAGCAGTGTACAGTGTGGGTTCAGTCTGGTGTCACCAGCTGGGGTTATGGCTGTGCCGATCCTAACACTCCTGGTGTTTACACCCGCGTGTCTCGATATCAGAGATGGATCACCAGCAGAATTAGTCGGAACCTGCCAGGATTTGTCACCTTCAACCCTCCAAACTCATGCTCCTCTGCCAGCCTAAGTAAGACTCTCTCAAACACCTACAAAGATTATACCCACTTAAGAGAGAATAATTGTTTGACTAACGCTTGTTTGTATGTGCAGCCTCAACCTCCTGTAGGGGGAGATGCAATGAGAGGTACAACAGCAGCTTTCGCTGCAACTGCAATACTAACTGCAGTATAAACTGCTGCATAGATTACCGACAACGTTGTGCCAGTAAGTCCAAAACACTTTCATTTCAGTAATACATAATTCACACTTAAATACGTCGTTGCATTAGAAACAAAATATCACATCATTTGGCATCTGCAAACAAATGATGCTAGTAATTTTTCTCAGCTTACTTCACTTTTTTGAGCAATTTTTGCAGTTAAGTTTAATTGACTAGTCTAAAGGTGATTGTTAATGGATGTATGAAGTCTATGTTTTTAAAATGTTACCAGTTCTTTTTGTGAAATGTCTTACTTGAAAAGTGTTTTATTAAATCACCAAATACATCATTTTTAATTACTGTACACATATACTAAAAACATTAAACATATACTTTGCATGTTCAAAACAACAAAAGTAACTCTTTCTTGCTCAGTCTCATGACTTATATTGTTGTTTTTGTGTCTCTGCAGTGTGAGGTATGTCATACTTCCATGGATTATTTGATCATGTCACTTGCACATAAACTGGATGATCATTATCTTGTTCTGAGAGGAAATTTTACTTGAGTGCCGCTTTGGATGTGTTACACAGTCAGAAACGAGCACCAATGCAAACCCAGTCAAAGAGCTGCTGCACTGACTTCACTCAGGGGTGTAAATGCATATAGTTTCTGTTCAACATATGTTTAACAACAGCACTGACCTCACTCCATTAGTAGAATCCTTGTCTCTTTTGTTTTTCTCTTTCTAGTTCTAGCATGTAATTGTCTAGCATTAATTTTAGGCATGGGCAACTTTTTCTTTATTTAGCATTTGCACTTTTCTTATATAAAAATGTGATATAATTACCTAATATTTAAAATTAATTTTCTCATTTGTGATTTCTGCTGACAAATAAGTGGGCACTTCTTAAAGTTTCAATTAATATTCATGTCATGCAATACTTCAATGCTTCAATGCATTGCCTGTCTTTTAATGGCTTTTTCTGTAATAAATATATCCAACAGAGGGAGTGTACTGCATCATAATGTAGCACAAACACACACATTTCGGTGGCAACAGTGATAGTCATATGAATAGTTTTATAATTTTATAATAGTAACGGTGATAACAGTGAACTGATAAAACTGGTCATGCCAAAATAAATAGTAACATGATGATCAGAAAAAACTATTAGGAATATATTTAAATTCATGATGAATGTATTTTAAGGACTTTTGCCTCAATAAACTCCTAATTTGCTGTTTATTAATAGTTAGTAAGGTAGTTGTTAAGTTTAGGTATTGGGTAGGATTAGGGATGTAGAATATGGTCATGCAGAATATGTGCTTTATATGTATTAATAAACAGCCAATATGTTAATAATTGGCATGCTAATAAGCAACTAGTTATAGAACTTAAAGGTTGATCTGACTCACAAACAACAACTAATTCTCTGTTCTTGTGTTCTATATTTAGTGTTCTAGTCAGCTCTGATGCCTTCTAATCTCTGATTAATGAGCAAATTTAAATACAAATTGATGTTAGGCTGACAAAAGGTGTATTCCAAGGCCAACTTTCAGGATTCTGTATTCTTTATTTTGCCGGATCTTGAGATCTGTGATGTCACGCCATCATAATTATGTTAGAGGTGAGAGAAGTGGAGTAAAACCTGAGAGCCAGACTGATCACGTCTACACAGCCATTAAACAATCACAAAAACATCAAAGAGATCCCAGACACTGTTATGGCCAAACGTAAAAGCAATATAAATCCAACACAAATATTCTTAAGTAGACAATTGATGTCTATATGCTAAAGAAACATTGCAAGTTTTACAGCTTAAGTTTTATCTTTGGCTGACTTCAATTATCTTATTATTGTAAATGAGGCTGGCAGTATAGAAGCCAACTGTTGTTTAATATTTAATTCTTCTGCCTTCAGGTAAAAAATAAACAAACAAACAAACAAAAAACATACACTGACACCTATGTGTATGGCATTTATGATGAGTAATTATGGCTGTCATCTAATAATAAGTTGTCATACCTAATCATCATCTCCACGGTCCATTGTCTGTCTTTGTGTGTAAAGGGTGTTATTATCGTCATGCCTTTTATGTGTAATGTTTTTCCTTTATTCATGTGTTACAAGAAATAAATCAAGCAGGAAAGAGGACAGACAAACTAAAAGAAAAACTAAAGAAAGAAAGTGTTGTCACAATGTCATAAGACATGTTTAATGCTTGAATCCCAATGCAATGTGAAAACTTGTGACATTCAAAGACATTTAAGTTTCAGTTTCATCTGCCATTCCATTTTTTTCTTCTTTTTTTATTTGTAAATTAACTTTTTGGGCCAGTTTGAAATTCTTAGCAAATTAACAAATACAAAATAACATCAAATAAGTAGAAAGCTATTAGTTTGCGATATTACAAGAAAAAAAAACTGACTTTTTTCGACAATGACCTCAGATGTTTGCATTTATCATGACTGCACAAATATACCTGCAATTAATTAACAATGCCTATAACAAGAAGCACAGATTGTGGAAAAATTTTCCCAGTGCAGTAGATACGTGCATGACAGCTGTGCATACTAAAAGCGTGAAGAATGAAAGAGGATGACAAAAATGGAGGAGGAGCATAAAGATAATAGAAGTGGTCAGATGAGTGAAAACGAGAAGAGCAACTTGAGAAGCTTATAGAACTTTATAAAAAGGATTTTAAGAGGCACCGTGAACCAGATTACCACCAGCATCCATTCTGCTAGTAAACAGAGGGACTGTGTGAAGATGTGGCGACTAACATGTGTCACTTTGACCCTGCTCATGTGTGCCAAAGGTAAGTTCTCATGGTACATCTATTAAAGAGCAGATAACTGGGAACAAATACATTATATAGAAAAATAGAGAATATATTTTTGATTTCTTTGTGGCAGCCTAAGGGCTTTGTTACAATAATGATGCTCTTGAGTTCAGTATCATATGTAGATTCATATGAATGATTCATTTGACTGGTAACTCCTTGGTTAGTGAGTCATTTTAAAGATTTTATCAAAGAGCCGATTCATAAGAATCATTTGTTCATCAATCAGACTAAACAGGTCACTGTGTAATCAGATTCATGTATAAATGACTCTTATGAGTAGGTTCTTGTATCTGCATGAAGCATGAGAAGAGTGGTGGTGCAGGAAACACTGCTCTGATGTGTTATGTTAGAAATACAGTACTGGTCAAAATTTTGTAACAATTTAGACTTTTAATGTTTTGAAAAAGTCTAGTGCTCAACCAGGCTGCATTTATTTGATGGAAAACACAGTAAAAACAAAACTTGTACAGACTGAAACCACTGCTAAAATAAATAATTAAATTGCACAGTGTACATCAAGGTTCACAAGAACTATTCTTACATAATATACAGGTTTCTGAATTGTTACAACCCTGTGAGATAATCTATGTAAATTCTCTTTCTAGGTCACATTCTTTTTTATAATATAAGATTCTTTCTTTTATAGTGTTACGGAAGCCTATAAATGTTTTACATTGTTAACCACACCTGCTGGGCATACGGAATGTACTTGCAGGACATGGGGCAAATGTCATTAGTTGAATGGTTAGGAGAAAGAAGGCTGCTAGTTTTCCTTATTGTGTGTAATTAAACCGGTTTGCCCAGAAATGTTTTCCGCCTTTTCAGTCCCGCAAGTTAATGGTACAACAAATCTACCATTATCAGTGCAGTGAACTCTGGCAGGGTCAATATTAAGGGAAACATGAAGATGAAATTGTTCTAATGTACACTTTATTTCTGCCCTTGCAGGTTCACTCTCTCAGTTGAATGGTAAGAGCTCCTCTCATTCTAAAGACATCAGCATCAAGTCAAATAGTTTATGTAGAAATTCTTATGTGAACAAACTCTCTTTCTCATAGTTTGTGGACAGGCTCCTCTAAACACGCGTATTGTGGGTGGTGTGAACGCACCTGATGGGTCGTGGCCGTGGCAGGTCAGTCTGCACAGCTCTCTCTATGGAGGTCATTTTTGCGGAGGCTCCCTCATCAACAATGAATG